>CM032163.1:17234072-17271023 GCA_018901935.1 Pugionium cornutum | reverse complement strand
CTTGCTCTTTAGTTTTTTAAAAAACCTTTCAAATGGATACATCCACCTATATTGCACAGGTCCACCAAGTTCAGCTTTGTATGGTAGATGTACAGGAAGATGCTCCATGACGTCGAAAAATGAAGGCGGAAAGATCTTTTCCAAATTGCACAAAATTATGACTATATTTTCCTTCAGAATTTGGACACGGTTTTTTTGTAATGATCTGGAGCATAAATCACGGAAAAATCCTCCAATCCCTATATATATATATATATTAATTACCATCGACAATTAATTAGTTCAGGCAATTATTATTAATTTACGTATTTCCAATTAAAAATATAGTTATTACTATATTTACCTGATAATGCTAGATGAACGTTCCGTGGTAAAAGTTCTGCAAATATGAAAGGGAGAAGTCTTTCCATAAAAACATGGCAGTCATGGCTTTTCATGCCCGAAAACTTTAGTCCATCCATATCCACACAATTTGCTAAATCTGCCGCATAGCCGTCCGGAAATTTGACATCATTTTTATACATTCCAATAACCGTTCTTTCGCTTTTTGGGTCAATCGAAATATAGGGAATGGAGCATTACCCCGACCATCCACGTGCAACTCTTTTCGAGAGCAAAACTTCGCAATATCCAACCTTGACTTAACTGTATCTTTTGATTTCTCTTTCACATTCATAATAGTATTAATGATGTTATCGAAGAAATTCTTCTCTATATGCATCACATCAAGATTATGTCGAAGGTTAAGATCTGTCCAGTATGGCAACTCCCAAAATATACTTTCTTTGTGCCAATTATGCCAGCTGCCATAACCTTCTTCTTTACTTTCATGACCGTTTCCGCCGGACTCAGATGTTCTTAAAGGATTGACAGTTTTTATTCGCTCGTACAAAACTTGTTCACCTGTCAATGATTGTGGAGGACAGTCATTCAAAGCGTGCTTCCCTTTTAAAAATTTGTTTTATTTTTCCGTAACGGGTGACCATTAGGAAGAAACCTTCGATGACAATCAAACCAACACGTCTTTCTCCCATTTGGTAATTGAAATGCCTTCGTATCATCCATACAAATTGGACAGGCCAGCCTTCCATGCGTTGTCCATCCTGATAACATTCCATAAGCGGAAAAGTCGCTTATCGTCCAAAGTAACACAGCTTTTAGATTGAAATTTTGGTTCAGCGATACATCGTATGCATCAACTCCGATAGACCATAATTCTTTCAACTCATCAATCAAAGGTCGTAGGAATATGTCCAGACTAGCACGCGGATGCCCCGAATTCAAAATAGTTAGAAACAAATACTCTTTCTTCATACATATCTCCGGTGGCAAATTATATGGAGTGATAATCACCGGCCATAATGAATGATTACGAGACATCCCAAATGGGTTGAACCCATCAGTACATAAGCCAAGATAAACATTTCGAGATTCAGCAGCAAATCTAGGATGTAAATATTGAAAATTTTTCCACTCTGCAGCATCAGATGGATGACTCATTTCTCCGTCTTCTGCTTCATGCTCTGCGTGCCACCTCATTGCCTCTGCGGTTTTCTCGCTTTGATACATTCTTTTAAGTCTATCACCTATAGGTAAATACCACATACGACTGAAAGGTATTCTCGTCCTGCCCTCGCTTGGCTTATACCGGGGGGAATCGTAAAATTTGCATTTTTCCCATTTCTCATCTTCTTTCCAGAATATCATACAATTTTTAACACACACGTCAATTGTATAAAACGGGAGGCCTAAATTTCGCATCAATTTTTCGGTTTCATAATATGAACCCGTCACCTGATTTTCGTCGGGTAAATATTCTGTAAATAGCTCCGCCCAAGAATCCATACATTTTTCTGGTAAATTAAAATCAGATTTGATGTTCATAAACCTAGCAGCTAAAGATAATTGTGAGTGCCCTTCATGACAACCATCATACAATGGATTTTTTGCAGCTTCTAACATGTTGTAAAACTTTTCTGCTTCTTCATTAGGCTGTTCTTCTTCATAATTATAATTATAATTTTCTTCGTTCTGATTATAGTACTGATGATGATCATCAGTCGTTGTCTCACAAAATGCATCCGTCACCATTTCAACATATCTATTACCGGATATACCAACTGTTTCATCACTACTACAATCACGTCCCTGATTTCTTGGTACATCACCCCGACTAGTACTACTCGTCCCTAACTGAACATTCAGCTCTTCTCCATGTTTATACCAAATATAATAATTTGGCATAAATCCTCGACTATATAGATGACTCCATATTTTTCATCCCGGAATAAATTTATCATTTTTGCAATTAATACAAGGACATAAAAACTTACCTCCGCTACTTTGAGCTATAGGTTGACTACTTGCAAAATTCATGAACTGCTCCATGCCTTGTGCAAATTCTGCCGAGATATTTCTTGTTTCATTATCAATTCTTCTGTACATCCAATCTCTCGAATTGTTATAATTTCCCCACATGTTTTACAAAATTTTTTACTTTTGCTTTCACAAATGAGAGAATGGGATGATGCATATATATACAACATTTTGCGACTACTTTGTGACTACTTTGCCACTGATTTGCCACTACTTTGCGACTACACCTATGTAGTCGCTTAAATGTCGTTATACCTAACTCGCACATGTTTTTTATGCTGGTACTTTGCCACCATTTTGTGACTGCAGAGCCACTACATACCGTAGTCGCAAATCGGTCGCTATTTTGCGACTGATTAGCGACTACCACCTGATTTTCCATATGTAGTCGCTAATCAGTCGCTATTTTGTGACTGATTAGCGACTACCAGGGTCAGTCTCAAAGCAGTCGCATCTCAGTCGCTAATTGGTTGCATATTGCGACTGATTTGCGACCACACGTATTGGTCACTTATTTGCGAGCAATTTGCGACTACTTCGCCGTAGTCGCAAATTGGTCGCTAAACCATGGCAAATTTGGTCGCAATATTTGCGACCACATATGTAGTCGCAAATTGCAGTCGCAAATTCGCAGTTTTCTTGTAGTGTGATCTTTTTAGAATGATCAATTTAACTGGCCGATCAACTCTACATGTACGCACTATATCGTTAGTAACTTTTGATTTAGAGCTTAGAAACACATGATTCCAATGCCCATGTTAAGGTAGCTCAATTTTCTTCTGGCCGATCAACTCTACATGTATGCACTAAATTGTTTGTAACTTTTGATTTAGAGCTTAGAAACACATGAATCCAATCCACATGTTAAGGTAGCTCAATTTTCTATATTGTAACAAGATTTGAGACAAAAACTGATACGAAAAGCATCCAACTAACCCAATCTATACGAAACTGTGTGATGCCATGTTTTATGCTTCATTTATACGGCTTTACTCAATGAGCACTCATGATCACTTTAGAATGATCACTGTAACTGGCCGATCAACTTGACATGTCCACACTAATTCATCTAAATCTTTTGATTTATAGCTTGGAATGACACGAATCCGGTTCCCACGTTAAGCTAGCTGAATTTTCTATATTGTGACAAAGTTTGAGAGTGAAATAGATACGACAAAGCGTCCAAGTAATCCAATATATCCAACTAACGTGATGCCATTCTTTAGGCTTCATTTATAAGCCTTTACTTAATGAGCACCAATGATCAGTTTTGAATGATCACTTTAACTGGTCGATCAACTTGACATGTCCGCACTAAATCGTACCTAACTTTTGATTCAGAGCTCAGATTGACACGAATCCAATGCCCACGTTAAGCTAGCTAAATTCTATATTTTTTTGAAAACTTTTAAGACAAAAAAGAGACCACAAAGCATACAAGTAATCCAATCTATCCCCAACTGAGTGATGTCATGCTTTATGCTTCATTAATAAGCGTTTACTTAATGAGCGCCAATGATCAGTTTATAATATTCACTTTAACTGGCCGATCATCTTGACATGTCAACATTAAACTACGCATAACTTTTGATTTAGAGCTCTATTTCCTATATTTTCACATAATTTGAGGCAGAAATAGAGATGAAAAAGCGTTTAAGTAATCCAATCGATCCAAACTGCTTGATGCCGTAAAATTTGATTTAGAGCTCGGAACGACACAAATCCAGTGCCCACGTTAACCTAGCTCAATTTTCTAGATTGTGACAAAGTTTGAAACAAAAAAAGATATGACAAAGCGTCCAAGTAATCCCATCCATCCCAAACTGTGTGATACCATTCTTTAGGCTTCATTTATAAGTCTTTACTTAATAAGCACCAATGAAAACTTTTGAATGATCACTTTAACTGGCCGATCAACTTGACATGTCCGCACTAAATCGTCGTAACTTTTGATTTAGAGTTCAGAATGACACGAATCATGTGCCCACATTAAGCTACCTCAATTTCTATATTGTGACAAAATTCGAGAGAGAAATAGATACGATAAATGTAATCCAATCCATCCCAATCTGCGTGGCGCCATTCTTTAGGCTTCATTTATAAGCCTTTACTTAATGAGCACCAATGATCAGTTTTGAATGATCACTTTAACTTGCCAATCAACTTGACATGTCCACACTAAATCATCCGTAACTTTTGATTTAGAGCTCAGAATGACATGAATCCAATGTCAATGTTAAGCTAGCTCAATTCTCTATTTCTTGACAAAATTTGAGAGAGAAATAGAGATGACAAAGCGTCCAAGTAATCCAATATATCCCAAACTGAGTGATTCCATGCTTTATGCTTCATTTATAAGCCTTTAATTAATGAGCACCAATGATCAGTTTAGAATGATCACTTTAAATGGCCGATCAACTTCAAATGTCCACACTAAATCGTCCCTAATTTTTGGTTTAAAGCTTTGAATGACACAAATCCAATGCCCACATTAAGTTAGCTCAATTTTCTATATTTTGACAAAATGTCAGAGAGAAACAGAGACGAGAAAGCGTTCAAGTAATCCAATCTATCCCAACTGCTTGATGCCATGCAATATGATTCATTTATAGGCCTTAGGTTAATCAGCACCAATGATCAATTTAGAATGATCACTTTAACTAGCCACTCAACTTTATATGTCCGCACTAAATTGTCCGTAACTTTCGATTTAGAGCTCCGAATGACACGAATCTAATGCAAATGTTAACCTAGCTCAATTTTTTATATTGTAACAAAATTTGAGACAAAAATAGACACGATAAAACGTCCAACTAATCCAATCTATCCAAAACTGTGTGATGCCATGCATTATGCTTCATTTATAACTAGCCGATCAACTTGACACATATCCGCACTAAATCCTCTGTAACTTTTGATTTAGACCTTTGAATGACACGAATCCAATGCCTATGTTAATCTCGCTCAATTTTCTATATCTTGACAAAAGTTGAGACAAAAATAGAGACGACAAAGCGTCCAAGTAATCCAATCTATCCAAGCTCCTTGATGCCATGCTATTGCTTCATTTATAATCTTTTACTAAATGAGCACCAATGATCTATTTAGAATGATCACTTTAGCTGGCCAGTCAACTTGACATGTCCGTACTAAATCGTCTGTAACTTTTGATTTATAGCTTATAATGACACGAATCCAATGCCCACGATAACATTGCTCAATGTTCTATATTGTAACAAAATTTGAGATAGAAATAGATACGAAAAAGCTTCTAGGTACTCCAATCCATCCAAAACTGTGTGATGCCATGCATTATTTTTCATTTATAAGATTTTACTCAATGAGCACCAGTGATCAATTTAGAACGATCATTTTAACTAGCCGATCAACTTGTAATGTCGATACTAAATCGTCCATAACTTTTGATTCATAGCTTAGAATGACACGAGTCTAATGTCCACATTAAACTAGTTCAATTTTTTATACCGTGACAAAATGTAAAGCAGAAATAGATATGACAAAGCATCTAAGTAATCCAATCTATCCCAAACAGCGTGATGCCATGCTATATGCCTCCTTTATAAGCTTTTACTGAATGAGGACCAATGATCAATTTAAAATGATCATTTTAACTCGCCGATCAACTTGACATGTCCACAGTAAATCGTCTGTAACTTTTGATTTAGAGCTCCGAAACACACGAATCCAATGCACACGTTAAGCTAGCTCAATATTCTATAGTGTAACAAAATTTTAGACAGAAATAGATATGACAAAGCATCCAAGTAATCCAATCAATCAAAACTGTGTGATGCCATGCATTATTCTCTATTTTTAAGCCTTTACTCGATGAGCACCAATGATCAGTTTAGAATGATCACTTTAACTAGCCGATCAACTTGACATGTACGAACTAAATCATCCATAACTTTTGATTTGGAGCTCAGAATGGCATGAATCCAATGCCCACTTTAAGCTAGCTCAATTTTCTATATTTTGACAAAATTTGAGACAAAAATAGATACGGCAAAGTGTCCAAGTAATCCAGTCCATCACGAACTGCGTGATGATATGTATTATTCTTCATTTATAAGCTATTACTCAATGAGTACCAACGATCATTTTAGAATGACTATTTTAACTGGCCGATCAACATGACATGCCAGCACTATATCGTCCATAACTTTTGATTTATAGATCAGAATGACACGAATCAATTGCCCACATTAAGCTAATTCACTTTCCTATATTCTAACAAAATTTGAGATATAGCTAGATACGACATAGTGTCTAAGTAATCCAGTCTATCCCAAACTACGTGATGCCATGGATTATGCTTCATTTATAACCCCTTACTGAATGAGCACCAATGATCAGTTTAGAATGATCACTTTAACTGGCCGATCAACTTGACATGTCCGCACTAAATCGTCCGTAACTTTTGATTTACAACTCATAATGACACGAATCCAATACCCACATTAAGCTAGCTCAATTTTATATATTGTGACAAAATTTGAGAAATAAATAGATATGACAAAGCTTCCGACTAATCCAGTCCAGTCCAAACTTCATGATGCTATGCATTATTCTTCATTTAAAAGTGTTTATTAAATGAGATATAAATAGATATGATAAAGCATCCAAGTAATACAATCCATCCCAAACTCTATGATGCCATGCATTATTTTTCATTTATAAGCTTTTACTCAATGAGCACCAATGATCAGTTGAGAATAATGATATTAACTGGCCAATCAACTTGACATGTCCACAATAAATCGTCCATAACTTATGACTTACAGCTCAGAATGACACAAATCCAATGCCCACATTAAGCAATCTCAATTTTCTATATTTTGACAAAATTTGATACTGAAATAGAGATGACAAAGTGTCCAAGTAATCCAATCTATCCAAACTACTTGATGCCATGCTTTATGCTTCATTTATAAGTGTTTACTTAATGAGCACCAGAGATCTGTTTAGAATGATCACATTAAAGGCCACTAAACTTGACATGTCCGCACTAAATCGTCCGTAACTTTTGATTTAGAGTTTAGAATGACACGAATCCAATGCCCACGTTAAGCTAGATCAATTTTCTATATTGTAACAAAATTTGAGACAAAAATAGATACGACAAAGCGTCCAAGTAATCCAATCTATCACAAACTGCGTGATGCCATGCATTCTGCTTCATTTATAAGCTTTTACTCAATGAGCACAAATGATCAATTTAGAATAATCATATCAACAGGCCAATCAACTTGACATGTCCAAACTAAATTGTACGTAACTTTTGATTTAGATCTCAGAATGAAATGAATCCAATGCCCATGATAAACATGCTAAATTTTCAATATTTTGACAAAATTTGAGACTGAAATAGAGAGGACAAAGCGTCCAAGTAATCCAATCTATCTAAACTACTTGATGTCATGCTTTATGCTTCATTTATAAGCCTTTACTTAATGAGCACCAATGATCTGTTTAAAATGATCACTTTAACTGGCCACTCAACTTGACATGTCTACTATAAATCATCCATGACTTTTGATTTAGAGCTCAGAATGACACAAATCCAATGTCCACGTTAATCTAGCTCAATTTTCTATATTCTAACAAAATTTGAGATAGATACGACAAAGCAACCAAGTAATCCAATCTATCCAAAACTCTGTGATGCCATGCGTTATGCTTCATTTATAAGCCTTTACTTAATGAGAAACAATGATCAGTTTAGAATGATCACTTTAACTGGCCAATTAACTTGACATGTCCACACTAAATCGTCAATAACTTTTGATTTATAGCTCAGAATCACACGAATCCAATGTCCACGTTAAGATAGCTCAATTTTCTATATTTTGACAAAATTTGAGACATAAACAGATACGACAAAACGTTCAACTAATCCAATCCATCCCAAACTGCGTGATGCCTTGCATTAACTCAGTGAGCACCAATGATTACTTTAGAATGATCATTTTAACTGGCCGATCAACTTTCCATGTCCGCACTAAATCGTCGGCACTAAATAGTCTGCACTAAATTGTCCGTAACTTTTGATTTAGAGCTCAGAAACACATGAATCCAATGCCCACAATAAACTAGCTCAATTTTCTATAGTGTAAACAAATTTGAGACAGGAATAGATATGACAAAGCGTCCAAGTAATCCAATCTATCCAAAATTTTGTGATGCCATGCATTATGCTTTATTTATCAGCCTTTACTCAATGAGCACCAACGATCAGTTTAAAATGATCATTTTAACTAGCCGATCATTTTGACATGTCTGCGCAATATCGTCCGTAACATTTCATTTATAGCTCTTAATGACACGAATCCAATGCCCACATTAAGCTAGTTCAATTTTCTATATTGTGACAAATTTTGAGATAGAACTTGATATGACAAAGTGTCAAAGTAATCCAATCTACCCCAAACTACGTGATGCAATGCTTTATGCCTCATTTATAAGCCTTTACTTAAAGAGCACCAATGATTAGTTTAGAATGATCATTTTATCTCGCCGATCAACTTGACATGTCCGCAGTAGATCATTTGTAACTTTTGATTTAGAGCTCAGAAACACACTAATCCAATCACTACAAGAAAACATCAACATTTCCGACGGCATTTCCGACGGACATAAAGCCGTCGGAATTATCCGACGACAACGCGATGGTGTTCCGATGGATTACCGATGTAACAAGGGTTGTGTGGGATCCGTCGGTAATTTCCGATGGCTAAATGTCCATCAGGAAATCGATGGTAAAAACTGACGGTAAACCATTGGTTTTTGACAAAACCTTCGTCATCGGGAACTCCGCTTGAAGCCGTCAGCAATTTCCGATGACTCTAGGACCGTCGGTTTATTTCTGATGCCTTCCCGACGATTTGTTGTTTTACAATCTGTCTGGAATCTGTCGAGAATATACAGAAGGGTGAACCTCGACCTTCGTCGGATAGCCGTTGGAAATAGCCGACCGTTGTCGGAGTCTGTCGGTAATCCATCAGACATTGAAGAATAATCTTGAAAAATTTGTGATTATCCGGTGGGGGTCGGTAATCATTGGAAATTTGTCGGAAAAATTTGAAAAACCGTTTGTGGTCAGAAGCCATCAGAAATCCGTCGGAAATTAAAATATTCTTAAGAATAATATGTTTAAAATTTGTGAATATCTGTTAAAAATTCGTAATAATCTGTTAAAAATTCATAATAATCTCTTAAAAATTCGTGATAATATCTAATTTTCACTATAAATACGCTTTGGTCTTTCACAATTTCATCAAAACAAAATTTTTTAAGAAAATGTGTTCTTCGGGTTCTTATGAGTATTTTTGATCCTGGATGGATAAACCTCGATATGATTCAACAACGAAGGAATTAACTGATGAATTTGTGCAAGGTGTTGAAGAGTTCATGGCATTTGCATCAAACAATAGCATGACATCGGAATAGAGTAAAATGTATTGTCCGTGTATTAAATGTCGAAATCATAGATTAATCTCTTTTAGAGAAGTACGTAATCATTTGTATAAGAATGGATTTATGCCGGGTTACAAAATTTGGTATTCACATGGAGAAACTGATGCAACGATGCAATATTATGGTAGTACTTCAAAAAGGATAGATAGTACTAATGTTAGGGTAGAGGAACCGGCATCAGAAGTTGATATAAATGGAGGTACTGTTCAGATGGTGAATGATGCATTTCGTGAACAAAGAGCATCGTACATTGAAGATATTAGCGGAAAAGAGGAACCTAATTTGGAAGCCCGGAATTTTTTTGATATGTTAGATGCATCCAAGCAGCCTTTGTATAAAGGATGTAGAGATGGATTATCACATTTATCTACTGCAAGCAGGTTGATGACGATAAAGACGGATTTCAACTTGGCTAAAGGTTATGTGAATGTGATAGCTGATTTTGTTAGAGATATATTACTTGAAGATAATATTGCACCGGCTTCATATTACGAGGTTCAAAAACTTGTATCTAGTCTTGGATTGCCATATCAGATGATCGATGTATGTATTGACAACTGCATGATCTATTGGAGAAATGATGAAAACCACATGAAGTGCCGATTTTGTCACAAACCTCGATTTCAAGAGACAAGCGGTAGAGTACCTATTCCGCATAAACGGATGTGGTATTTGCCATTAACAGAGAGGTTAAAGAGGTTATATCAATCTGAACACACAGCAAAACCTATGAGATGGCATGCAGAACATAATTCGAATGGAGAAACTGTGCATCCCTCGGATGCAGAAGCATGGAAACATTTTCAACAGGTTTATCCTAGTTTTGCATATGAGCCTAGAAACGTATACCTCGGGTTATCTACAGATGGATTCAACCCTTTTGGGAAGCATGGGAGGCAATACTCGTTGTGGCCAGTTATCGTTACACCTTATAATTTGCCTCCTTCTTTGTGCATGAAACGAGAGTTTTTGTTTCTAACAATTCTTGTCCCCGGCCCAGAGCATCCTAAGCGATCACTTGATATTTTCTTGCAGCCACTAATTAATGAGTTAAAAATATTGTGGGAAAATGGTGTCGAAGCATTCGATGTTTCCAACCAACAAAACCTCTTGATGCGAGTAGTACTTATGTGGACGATAAGTGATTTTCCAGCATATGGTATGTTATCAGGATGGTCGACGCATGGAAGATTAGCGTGTCCATATTTTCATGATAATACTGATGCGTTCCAACTGAAACACGGACGAAAGACTAGTTGGTTCGATTATCATCGTCGATTTCTACCACAAGATCATCCATATCACCGGAGCACGACATTGTTTAGGAAAAACAAAAAAAATTTTGATGCTCCACCTCCTATTCTTGATGTGAATTATATGATGACTCAACTTAGAGATTTTGGTGCTGAGAGAACGGTTTCATGTGGAGGTAATGGACATTACCCTGTTGAAGGGTGTGGCGAATACCATAATTGGCACAAGAAGAGCATTTTTTGGGATTTACCATATTGGAACGACCATTTGTTGCGCCATAATCTAGATGTTATGCACATTGAGAAGAATTTTTTCGATAACATAATGAATACCGTTCTAAATGTGCAAGGAAAAACAAAAGATAATTTGAAAGCTATATTGGATTTGCCGGATATTTGTTCCCGGAAGGAACTACATGTAATGTCAAATGGAAAATCATTGTCTCTCGCATTCCGGTTGGATGCGCATGCAAAAGATGAATTCTTTGACTGGATTAAGCATAGTGTTAAATTTCCTCATGGATACGCCTCTAATCTTCGTAATTGTGTCGATAATATTGAAGGTAAATTTTCAGGGATGAAAAGTCATGATTGCCATGTTGTCATGCAAAGACTATTCCCATTTGGCTTTAGCGATCTGTTGCCAAAAAACTTCCATGGAGCAATTGCAGGTACGACGTTTACATTATTTTATATATAAATAATCATAATTTCATATATTATATGATATTAAAAAAAAAATTATGTAGGGGTTGGTGCATTTTTCCGAGATTTATGTACAAGATCACTTACTGCAGATGATATACGAAATTTGGAGGAAAAATTCCAGTTCTCATTTGTAACCTAGAGAAAATATTTCCACCAGCATTTTTTGATGTTATGGAGCATCTTCCTATTCACCTCCCTAGAGAACCAGCGCTTGGAGGACCTGTTCAGTATCGATAGATGTATCCTTTTGAGGGATATATGTTCCACCTAAAGAAAAAAGTTAAAAATCTTGCCAGGGTTGAAGGTTCAATCGTCGCACAAAGTATTAATGAAGAAACATCTTACTTCGCCAGCTACTATTTTCCATCGCAAGTCCAAACAAAAAATTGACGACCTGCACGACATGATGATGGAAGAGAAAAACCAAGCTATCCAGTGTATGTTCCAGAAATATTTGCACAAATTGGACGTTTAAGTGGAAAAAGGAAGACGCGACGCCTATCAGAGGAGGAACACAATCACTTGCATTTGTATATTTTGACAAATTGCGATGAGGTTTTGGAATATGAAAGGTACATTCAATTAAATTTTGTTTTTAGTTGTTATTATAATTTATTGTTAATTATTTTTTCATAATTAACAGGATATACATGGAACAAATACGTGTTCATTATTCAGATTACAGCGAGAATGAGTTGGTCGAACTTAAAAAAAAAGCAAATTTGCAAGATGGTTGCATTTTTATGTTAGTGTTACCACAATTATGTAATTTTCAATAATAGTTTACTATATATATATATATATATATATTTATTTATAATTGACTACATTCAATTATTTTGTAGGTTACTACAGGTCCTTCTCGGGGGATAACGTTTCCCACGTGGTTAGTTGAGTTGGTGAGTGGTCCTACATTTACTACAAAATCTTATCTAATGTACTGCACTCGTGGATATGCTTTTAAGAGTCATCGCGAAGGAAACTCACAAACAACTTGTAATTATGGTGTATCATCTCAATCAGGAGAAATTGTATACAACGGTGTTCTTCGTAAAATATTAGAAGTTCGCTATCCTAGAATGATTGATTTGAGGTGTATTATGTTCTATTGTGACTGGTATGACCCTGTCATGGGTCAACGTGAAGACGAATTCGGTGTTACATCTGTGTACTCTCGTAAGCGACATCAAAAATATGATTCTTTTATACTTGCATCACAAGCGGATCAGTTTTGTTATATTCGATATCCTCGTGTGAGAAATAAGCAAGATCCTTGGATTACAGTGACCTCAATACATCTTAGAGGATATGTGGTATTACCGAACAATACCCAATGCAACAAAGCACAATTGGTAACTTAGGTTCCATAGAAACTTTTCTTCAAGTTAACCTTGTCGTTGATGACAACACGAACGAAGATTACAACGTGTTTCAAGATTCAGAAGAGATTGGCGAGTTTGACGAGCAAAATTCAGCTAATTCAGAATATTCATCACAATTAGATTAAATTTGTAATAATAATGTTTTATTTTTTTCCATTCATTAATTATATATAAATTATATTTTTACTGATAATATTTCATTTCACATTATTATAACTATAATAAATTATATTAGACTGAATAATATTGAAAATAAATATTTATGATTTCATTTTTAAATTTATGTGCAGAAACATTTCACAATCTTATAATTAAAAGTGGTTTTTTAAAATAAATTTATCTATATAAATTTATCTTTTTTAATTTAATATTTTTTCACAATATTGATTAACATTACCGATGGTTTCCCGACGGTATTATTGTGTCTGTCGGAAAGCCGTCGGCAACCTATAAAATAAATAATTGCAACGTGGGTGTATATTTGTCGATCATGCATGTGATTAGGCCTTTCGACAGATTTCTGTCGAACCGTCGATGGATTGCCGATGGATTCCCGATGGCTATACGCGGGAAACGTAATTCCCAAGTCGGGCTTCTGAGAAAATATTAATTTCATTTCTGACGGATTCCCGACAGATATTTCATTTCCGACGGATTACCAACTGAAAATTTTAATATAACCTATAGCCATTTCTTCTATTTTTCTCTCTGGGGTTTCTCTGCAACCTAGTCTTTTCGCCTCCCTGCCGTTCTCGCCGGAAAATTTGCTCTCGTCGCCAGAATTTGACCGTAAATCATGTAAGTTTTCATTTGTAAGTTAAAAATTTGCTCTCGTTTTTTTTATTTTGTAAATATGTTTCATAAAAACTGAAAGTGGTTTTTCCTTCAATAAAATCATGACTTATCGTCATGATTTCGTAAATCATGACTTATCGTCATGATTTCGTAAATCATGACTTATCGTCATGATTTCGTAAATCATGACTTATCGTCATGATTTCGTAAATCATGACTTATCGTCATGATTTCGTAAATCATGACTTATCGTCATGATTTCGTAAATCATGACTTATCGTCATGATTTCGTAAATCATGACTTATCGTCATGATTTTGTAAATCCGATGAACGTCACTGCGTCAACAGTGTTTCTCTCAAGTTTTCATCACAAATTTCTTCCATATAATTCCATATATATTCCTTCAATAAAAGTCATGTGTGATGTCGTGCTCAGAAAAATCCCATCAATATATGAAACACAAGAAAGAGATGAAACTCATCTATGTTTTGGCACTGGTTTTGTTATTTGGTGATTCCATTTCATAAGGACATTTTCGGTATAAATAAAATATATATATAAGCCCACTTTTTTAATGGTATTTTGTGTTTCATTATTAACTACTTATTGGAGACGTTGAAAGTTTTTAATTCTTCAAGAGGTTGAACAAGAACTCACCATGTTTTCTTCTTTTTTTATTTCAAATCAAACTTCAAAAAAACCTCCCGTGATTTTCAGTTTTTATTACCTAATGGATGAAAAACTTATTTTCAATTAAAAAATCATTATATTTTCTAGTAAGTGAAACCAATTGATTTCACCAATATTTCCCCGAGTCCACATTTTAGCGACACGATAGCATGAACTCGTCGTCCCCAATGTAAATATTTCCTGCCTAACAGTTTTGTAGACGTACAGAAAGCTTAAAAGCTTAACAAGAAAGATATAGCTGATGGCCTTGCCAATTGCATGAATGAAAGGCTTAGAGAGGGGATGAGGAAGATTAGCAAATATCACTATTTATTTAAGCCAATTGTTAAAAATATCAGTATTTCACCTTTTTACATAAATACTATTATAAGTTATAAAAAATAATAATAACATAATATTGTTAAGAGTAATAAACTAAAATAGTAATTTTCAAAAAATTTTATAATATTGCTAAGAATAATAAACTAAAATAACTTCTTTGAAGTTGACTATCTATATAAAATTATTGATGATATTAGTTTGGTTTTAGTTTCGGTTTTAGAATATTTGAAAAGCTCCAAAGAATAAATCTTGATTTTTTCAAAAAATAAAAATAAAAATAATTGATTATTATTTTAAATAATTTAATATTTCAAAACAAATGGTAAATAGTAAATGTAGACATCAAATAAAATGTTCTCATTATAGGTCGTATCAAGATTACCAAAGACGTGGTGAGTCATTGACTCCGAGTTTTATACCAACTCAAATTCAAGAATCTACAAATGATTCTTTCCGACCAATGACAATTGAAGAATTGGTTCAGCAGCCTGGTCGTGAACTTCTTACATTTCTCGATCCGAGACGCCAGGAAAACTCGACATGGTAAATTAAATTTTTTATAGTTATATTTAAAATAATTATTTTAATGCTATTCTATAATTATATTTAAAATAATTATTTAAACGTTATTGTAATAAAAATTCGTAGGTTTGGTATTTTAAACAACGGAATAAGCAAATCTATATTAAAGATGCTTCATTCTCTTTTGAACAAACCATATACCAAATTTCGAGATATTCCGTACGAAGAACATTATATTTGGTTCAGGACTTTTGTGGTACGTTATTTAAATTTTATATACATAATTATTTTAAATAGTTTTTAATAATCTTTTTAGTAATATATAAGTAAATTTCGCAGCAAGAATTTACATGGGATACCATGAACACAAAATTGGTGGAAGAAGCTTTCGAAAAAGAGCTGTAGTACAATTTTCCCGCCACATGAACGAGTGGGAATAAAAATGGAAACATGGAAAAGATAAACCAAGAGGGTTGAATGAGTCGGTTTGGAACGACTTTATTCGTTATTGGGAATCTTCCAGCGCTGAGGTCGTCTCGAAAACTAATTCGGAAAACCAGAAGAGCGACCGAGGAGGCAAAGGCATTTATATTCATAATGCCGGATCGACTAGTTTTCTAAGACGATCCGATCAATTGGTAAATTAATTATTATATTAATTATTTATTATTATTTAAAAATTTTAAAATTATTAATTTAGAATTTTTTTTATTTTAAGAAACAAGAAATTGGAGCGCCTCCATATCACTTGCAACTTCTTGAGGCCGTCCACCCGAACAAAAAGACTGGTCGTATCCAAGATGGTCTCGTTAGTGAGATCATCGAAAAAGTAAAAAAGAAAAAAAGTGATATTCTAACACATCAGTCTCAAGTTGGTTCTTCATCTTCGGTCGTCGAATTGCCTCGTTCTAAGATTAACCGTCTCGTTCTTGATGTAAGTTTCATTTTTTTAAATATAAATATTAATATTATAATAATTTTCATTAAATTTTCTAATAATATTTATTTATTTTTACAGGAAGTACCATTTTCAAAGGGTCACCATCCAGGACTCGGGAGAGTTGCAGATACTGGTGGCACAACATTTGCAGCTAGAAACGAGGAGAATGAACAGCTAAAACATGAAATAGCGGCTATGAAAATAGAGATGAATAATCTCAAAAACATTATAGAAATGATGAGAAATAAATTGCCTAATGACTTTTTTCTCCTCGTTCTCCTCCTGCCCCTCCGTTGTAATTTGTATTTTAAAACAATTGTTTAATATTATATTTATAATTAGAATATTATTTTTATTAATTGTATGATTTTTTAAAAAAATATTTAAAAATATTAATTTAATTTAATAAAATAATTTTTTTTTTAATATTTATATTTTAAAAATATTGAATATTTTTTTTAATATTTCTATTTTAAAAATAATTCATTTAATATTTTTAAAATATAAATATTAAAAAAATAAATTTTTTATTTTTTTCAATTAATTGGCTTTTTCCGACGGAATCTGTCGTCGGAAATTTCCGACGGACAATGCCGTCGGAAAGGTGTCGCCAATCTCCCGACAGTTATAAACCGTCGGGAAACATCATCGGACCAGTTTTCCGACGGCAGCAATCATTGGAAAATGTCCCTCGATAATTTGTTGATAATTACCGATGGAGTTTTCATTGAAGATCCGTCCGAGATTTCTGACGGTTACGGACCATCGAATATCCGTCGGTATTTTCTGACGGACAACTTCCATCGAAAACCCGTTGGAAATTTCTGACTGATTAATTAACCGCAAAGCCATCGGATATTCCCGATAAGTTCCCGATGGAATCTTATTCCCGACGAAATAGTCCCGACGGACGATGTTTGTCGGAAATTAGACGGGAATCTGTATTACCTACGTTTTTCCGACGAAAATGGCCGTTGGAAAGGTGTTGTTTTCTTGTAGTGAATACCCACGTTAAGCTAGCTAAATTTTCTATAGTGTAACAATATCTGAGACAAAAATAGAGATCACAAAGTGTCCAAGTAATTCAGTCTATCCCAAACTTTGTGAAGCTATGCATTATTCTTCATTTATAAGTTTTTACTCAATGAGCACCAATGATCAGTTTAGAATGATCAATTTAAATAGCCGATAACCTTGACATTTCTGCACTATATCGTCCATAACTTTTCATATATAGCTCTGAATGACACGAATCTAATGCCCACATAAATCTAGTTCAATTTTCTATATTGTGACAAATCTTGAGATAGAACTAGATACGACAAAGCGTCCAATTAATCCAATCTATCCAAAACTGCATGATGCTATGCATTATGCTTCATTTATTAGCTTTTACTCAATGAGCACCAATGATCAGTTTAGAATGGTAACTTTAACTGGTTGATCAACTTGACATGTTCGCACTAAATCGTCCATAATTTTTTATTTAGAACTCAGAATCACACGAATCAAATGCCAACGTTAATCTAGCTCAATTTTTTATATTGTGACAAAATTTTGACAGAATTATAGATATGACAAAGCATTCAAGTAATCCAATCCTTCCCAAACTACGTGATGCCATGCATTATTTTTCATTTATAAGCTTTTACTCAATGAGCACCAATGATCAGTTTAGAATGATCATTTTAACTGGCCGATCAACTTCTCATATTTGCACTAAATCGTCCATAACTTTTGATTTATATCTCCGAATGACACGAATCCAATGCCCACATTAAGCTAGTTCAATTTTCTATATTATGACAAAATTTGAAACAGAACTTGATACGACAAAGCGTCAAAGTAATCTAATCTATCCCAAACTGCGTAATGCCATGCTTTATGCCTCATTCATAAGCCTTTACTTAATGAGCACCAATGATTAGTTTAGAATGATCATTTTAACTCGCCGATCAACTTGACATGTCTGCAGTAAATCGTTTGTTACTTTTAGAGCTCAAAAACACACGAATCCAATGCCCACGTTAAGATAGCTCAATTTGAGAAAGAAATAGATACGACAAAGCGTCCCAGTAATCCAATCTATCCAAAACTATGTGATGCTATGCATTATGCATTATTTATAAGCGTTTACTCAATCAATACCAATGATCAGTTTAGAATGATCACATTCTAACTTGACATGTCCGCACTAAATCATCTGTAAGTTTTGATTTATAGCTCCGAATGACATGAATCCAATGCTTGCGTTAAGTTAGATCCATTTTCTGTATTATGACAAAATTTGATACAGAAATAGATACGACAAAGCGTTCATGTAATCCAGTCAATCCTAAACTACGTGATGCCATGCATTATTCTTCATTTATAAGCTTTTACTCAATGAGTACCAACGATTAGTTTAGATTGATCATGTTAACTAGCCGATTAACTTGACATGTCTACACTAAATCGTCCATAACTTTTTATTTATAGCTCAGAATGACACGAATCGAATGCCCACATTAAGGTAGTTCAATTTTCTATATTGTTACAAAATTTCAGACAAAACTAGATACGACAAAGCATCCAAGTAATCCAATCTATCCCAGACTGCATGATGTCATGCATTATGCTTCATTTAGAATCCTTTACTCAATCAGCACCAATGATAAGTTTACAGTGATCACTTTAACTAACTGATCAACTTGATATGTCCGCACTATATCGTACGTAATTTTTAATTTAGAGCTCAGAATGACACGAATCAAATACCAACGTTAATCTAGCTCAATTTTCTATATTTTGAAAAAATTTGAGACAGAATTATAGATATGACAAAGCGTTCAAGTAATACAATCCTTCCTAAACTACAGTATGCCATGCATTATTTTTCATTTATAAGCTTTTACTCAATGAGAACCAATGATCAGTTTAGAATAATCATTTTAACTAGCCGATCAACTTCTCATGTTTGCACTAAATCGTCCATAACTTTTGATTTATAGCTTAGAATGACACGAATCCAATGTCCACATTAAGCTAGTCTAAGTTTCTATATTGTGACAAAATTTGAAACAGAACTTGATACGACAAAGCATCAAAGTAATCCAATCTATCCCAAACTGCGTGATGCCATGCTTTATGCCTCATTCATAAGCCTTTACTTAATAACCACCAATGATTAATTTAGAATGATCATTTTTACTCGCCGATAAAATTAACATGTCCACAGTAAATCGTTTGAAACTTTTGATTTAGAGCTCAAAAACACACGAATCCAATGCCCACGTTAAGCTAGCTCAATTTGAGATAGAAATAGAGACGTCAAAGCATCTTAGTAATCCAATCTATCCAAAACTATGTGATGCTATGCATTATGCTTCATTTATAAGCGTTTACTAAATCAGCACTGATGATCAGTTTAGAATGATCACATTCACTGGCCGATCAACTTGACATGTCTGCACTAAATCATCCGTAAGTTTTGATTTATAGCTCCGAATGACACGAATCCAATGCTTGCGTTAAGCTAGCTCAATTTTTTATATTATCACAAAATTTGAGACAGAAATAGATACGACAAAGCGTTCAAGTAATCCAGTCAATCCTAAACTGCGTGATACCATGCATTATTCTTCATTTATAAGCTTTTACTCAATGAGTACCAACGATTAGTTTAGAATGATCATGTTAACTAGCCGATCAACTTGACATGTCTACACTAAATCGTCCACAACTTTTGATTTATAGCTCAGAATGACACGAATCAAATGCCCACATTAAGATAGTTCAATTTTTTGTATTGTTACAAAATTTGAGACAGAACTAGATACGACAAAGCATCCAAATAATCCAATCTATCCCGAACTTCATGATGCCATGCATTATGCTTCATTTATAATCCTTTACTCAATCACCACCAATGATCAGGTTACAATGATCGCTTTAACTGGCTGATCAACTTGACATTTCCGCACTATATCGTTCGTAACTTTTGATTTAGAGCTCAGAATGACACCAGTCAAATGTCAACGTTAATCTAGCTCAATTTTCTATATTGTTATAAAATTTGAGACAGAATTATAGATATGACAAAGCGTTGAAGTAATCCAATCCTTCCCAAACTGCATGGTGCCATGCATTATTTTTCATTTATAAGCTTTTATTCAATGAGCACCAATGATCAGTTTAAAATGATCATTTTAACTGGCCGATCAACTTCTCATGTTTGCACTAAATCGTGCATAAATTTTGATTTATAGCTCAGAATGACATGAATCCAATGCCCTCATTAACCTAGTTCAATTTTCTATATTGTGATAAAATTTGAAACAGAACTTGGTACGACAAAGCATTAAAGTAATCCAATCTATCCCAAACTGCGTGATGCCATGCTTTATGCCTCATTCATAAGCCTTTACTTAATGAGCACCAATGATTAGTTTAGATTGATCATTTTAACTCGCTGATCAACTTGACATGTCCGCGGTAAATCGTTTGTAACTTTTGATTTAGTGCTCAGAGTGACACAAATTAAATGGCCTCATTAAGCTAGCTCATTTCTATATTGTGACAAAATTTAAGACGGAACTAGATACTACAAAGAGTCGAAGTAACCAAATCTTTCCAAAACTGCGTGATGCCATGCATTATGCTTCATTTATGTCTTTACTCAATCAGGACCGATGATCAGTTTAGAATGATCACTTTAACTGGCTAATCAACTTGAAATCTCTGCAGTAAATCGTTTGTAACTTTTGATTTAGTGCTCATAATGACACAAATTAAATGCCCTCGTTAAGCTAGCTCATTTCTATATTGTGACAGAATTTGAGACAAAATTGAATATATGACAAAGCGTCCAAGTAATCCTGTAAATCCCAAACTGCATGATGCCATGCATAATTCTTCATCTATAAGCTTTTACTCAATGAGCACCAATGATCAGTTTAGAATGATCACTTTAACTGGCCGATCAACTTGACATGTCAACACTAAATCATTCGTAACTTTTGATTTAGAGCTCAGAATGACACAAATCCAATGCCCACATTAAGCTAGTTCAATTTTCTATATTCTGACAAAATTTAAGAAAGAACTAGATACAACAAAGCATCCAAGTAATCCAATCTATCCAAAACTGCGTGATGCCATGCATTATGCTTCTTTTATAAGTCTTTACTCAATCAGGACCAATGATCAGTTTAGAATGATCACTATAACTGGCTGATCAACTTGAAATGTCCGCACTAAATCGTCCGTAACTTTTTATTTAAAGCTCAGAATAACACAAATTAAATGCCCTTGTTAAGCTAGCTCAATTTTCTATATTGTGACAGAATTTTAGACAAAATTATAGATACGACAAAGCGTCCAAGTAATCCAGTAAATCCCAAACTGAGTGATGCCATGCATAATTCTTCATTTATAAGCTTTTACTCAATGACAACCGAAGATCTGTTTAAAATTTTCATTTTAACTGCCCGATCAACTTGGTATTTCTGCACTAAATCGTCTATAACTTTTGATTTATAGCTCAGAATGACACGAATCCAATGCCGACATTAAGCTAGTTCAATTTTTATATTGTGACAAAATTTTGAAACAAAAGTAGATACGACAAATCGTCAAAATACTCCAATCTATCCCAAACTGCCTGATGCCATGCTTTATGCCTCATTTATAAGCCTTTTACTTAATGAACACCGATGATCAGTTTAGAATGAACACTTTCAACTTGCCGATCAACTTGACATGGTAGCACTAAATATTCGTAAATTATGATTTAGAGTTCAGAATGACACGAATCCAATGCTTACGTTAAACTAGCTCAATTTTTTTATTGTGACAAAATTTGAGACAAAAATAGATACGACATAGCGTCCAAGTAATCTAGTAAATCCCAAACTATGTGATGCCATGCATTATTCTTCATTTATAAGCTTTTGCTCAATGACCACCAATGATCTGTTTATAATGTTCATTTTAACTAGCAGATAAATTTGAAATATGTCTATAACTTTTGATTTATAGCTCAGAATGACACGAATCCAATGCCAACATTAATCTCGTTCAATTTTCTATATTGTGACAAAATTTGGAACAGAAGTAGATACGACAAAGAGGCAAAAAATTCTATCTATCCAAAACTGCATGATGCCATGCTTTATGCCTCATTTATAAGCCTTTTACTTTATGAGCACCAATGATCAGTTTAGAATGATCACTTTCACTTGCCTATCAACTTGGCATGTCCGCACTGAGTCATCCGTAACTTTTGATTTAGAGATCAGAATGACACAAATCCAATGTTTACGTTAACCTAGATTAAGTTTCTATATTGTGATAAAATTTGAGACAGAAATAGATACGGCAGAGCGTCCATGTAATCCAATAAATCCCAAACTACGTGATGCCATGCATTATTCTTCATTTAAAAGCTGTTACTCAGTGACCACTAACGATCTGTTTAGAATGTTCATTTTAACTGACATGTCTACACTAAATCGTCTATAACTTGTGATTTATAGCTCCGAATGATACGAATCGAATACCCACATTAACCTAGTTCAATTTTCTATGTTGTGACAAAATTAAAACAAATCTAGATACGACAAAGCGTCCAAGTAAACCAATCTATCCCACACTGTGTGATGCCATGCTTTATGCCTCATTTATAAGCCTTTACTTAATGAACACCAATGATCAGTTTATAATTATCATTTTAACTCGCCGATCAACTTGACATGTCCTCACTAAATCGTCTATAACTTTTGATTTAGAACTCAGAAGGACACCAATCCAATGGCCACGTTATGCTAGCTCAGTTTTCTATATTGTAACAAAATTTGAGACATAAATAGATATGACAAAGCATCCAAGTAATCCAATCTATCTAAAACAGTGTGATGCAATGCGTCATGCTTCATATATTAGCCTCTTACTTAATGAGAACCAATGATCAGCTTAGAATGATCATTTTAACTGGTCGATAAACTTGACATGCCCACACTAAATCGTCCATAACTTTTGATTTAGAGCTCATAATGGCACTAATCCAATGCCCATGTTAAGTTAGCTCAATTTTCTATATTGTGAGAAAATTTGAGATAGAAATAGATACGACAAAGCGTCCAAATAATCGAATCCATCCAAAACTGCGTGATGCCATCCATTATTTTTTGTTTATAAGCTTTTACTCAATGAGCACCAATGATCAGTTTAGATTGATCATTTTAACTAGGCTATCAACTTCTCATGTTTGCACTAAATCATCCGTACTAAATCGTCCATAACTTTTGATTTAGCGCTTAGAAACACACAGATCAATTCCCACGTTAAGCTAGCTCTGTTCTCTACAGTATATCAAAATTTGAGAAAGAAGTAGATATGTCAAAGCCTCCAAGTAATCCAATCTATCCAAAACTGTGTGATGCTATGCAATATGCTTCATTTATAAGCGTTTAATCAATCAGCACCAATGATCAGTTTAGAAAGATCATTTTCACGGTCCGATGAACTTGACATGTCCGCAATAAATCATCCGTAACTTTTTATTTAGAGCTCATAATGACACGAATCCAATGCTTACATTAAGCTAGCTCAATTTTCTTAATTGTGACAAAATTTTAGACAGAAATAGATATGAAAAAGCGTCCAAGTAATCTAGTCATTCCCATACTTCTTGATGCCATGCATTATTCTTCATTTATAAGCTTTTACTGAATGAGTACCAACAATCAGTTTAGAGTGATCATTTTAACTGGACGATCAACTTGACATGTGCGCACTATATCGTCCATAACTTTTCAATTATAGCTTAGAATGACACGAATCGAATGCCCACATTAAGCTGGCTCAATTTTTTATATTGTGACAAAATTTGAGACATAACTTGATATGACAAAGCGTCCAAGTAATCCAATCTATCACAAAGAGTCTGATGCCATGCATTATGCTTCATTTATAAGCCTTTACTCAATCAGCACCAATGATCGGTTTAGAATGATCACTTTAAATGGCCGATAAACTTGACATGTCCGCACTAAATCGTCCGTTACTTTTGATTTAGAGCTCAGAAACACACGAATCAAACGCCCACAATAAGGTAGCTCAATTTTCTATATTGTGGTACAATTTGAGATAGAAATAGATACAACAAAGCATCCAAGTAATCCAATCCTTCGCAAACCATGTGATGCCATGCATTATTTTTCTTTTATAAATTTTTACTCAATGAGTATCAATGATCAGTTTAGAATGATCAATTTAACTGGCCGATCAACTTGTCATATCTGCATTAAATCGTCCATAAGTTTTGATTTCTAGCTCAAAATGATACGAATCCAATGCCCACATTAAGCTACTTAAATTTTCTATATTGTCACAAAATTTGAGACATAACTAGATGAGAAAAAGTGTCCAAGTAATACAATCTATCCCAAACTCTGTGATTCCATGCATTAAACTTCATTTATAACCCTTTACTCAATGGGCAATAATTATCAGTTTAAAATAATCATATCAACTGGCCGATCAACTCTACATGTTCACACAAAATCGTCCATAACTTTTGATTTAGAGCTCAAAATGACACGAATCCATTGCCCATGTTAAACAATCTCAATTTTCTATGTTTTGACAAAATTTGACATAGAAATAGAGACGAAAAAACGTCCAAGTAATCCAATCTATCCAAACATTTTGATGCCATGCTTTATGCTTCGTTTACAAGCCTTTACTTAATTAGCACCAATGATCTGTTTATAATGATCACTTTAACTAGCAACTCAACTTGATATGTCCGCACAAAATCGTCTATAACTTTTTATTTAGAGCTCAGAATGACACAAATCCAATGCCCACGTTAAGCTAGCTAAATTTTCTATACTGAAACAAAATTTGAGACAGAAATAGATACGATAAAACATCCAAGTAATCCAATCTATCCAAAACTATGTGATGCCATGTGTTATGCTTCATTTATAAGCCTTTACTTAATGAGCACCAATGACCAATTTAGAATGATCAGTTTAACTGGCCGATCAACTTGACAAGTCCGCACTAAATTGTCCATAACTTTTGATTTAGAGCTCAGAAGGACATGAATCCAATGTACATGTTAAGCTAGCTCAATTTTCTATATTGTGACAAAATTTGAGACAAACATAGATACCACAAAGCGTACAAGAAATCCAATACATCTTAAACTACGTGATGACATGCATTATTTTTCATTTATAAGCTTTTACTCAATGAGTATCAATGACCAGTTTAGAATGATAATTTTAACTGGCCGATCAACTTGACATGTCTGCACTAAATCGTCTGCACTAAATCGTGTGCACTAAATCGTCCGTAACATTTGATTTAGAGCTCAGAAAAACACTAATCCAATGCCCACATTTAGCTAGCTAAATTCTCTATAGTGTAACAAAATTTCATACATAAATAGATACGACAAAGTGTCCAAGTAATCCAATCTATCCAAAACTTTGTGATGCCATGCATTATGATTCATATATAAGCCTTGACTCAATCAGCACCAATGATCAGTTTAGAATTATCACTTTAACTAGCTAATCAACTTGACATGACCGCACTAAATCCTCCAAAACTTTTGATTTAGAGCTCAGAATTACACAAATCCAATGCCCACGTTAAGGTAGCTCAATGTTCTATATTATGAAAAAATTTGAGACAGAAATAGATACGACAAAGAGTCCAAGTAATCCAGTCTATCCCAAACTGCGTGATGCCATGCATTATTCTTCATTTATAAGCTTTTACTCAATGCGCATCAATGCTCAGTTTAGAATGATCATTTTAACTGGCCGATCAACTTGTCATATATGCACTAAAATGTCCATATCTTTTGATATCTAGCTCAGAATGGCATGAATCCAATGCCCACATTAAGCTATTTCAATTTTCTATATTGTGACAAAATTTGAGGCAGAACTAGAAGAGAAAAAGCGTCCAAGCAATCCGATCTATCCCCAACTCCGTGATTCTTTGCATTAAACTTCATTTATTATTCTTTACTCAATGAGCACCAATGATCAATTTAAAATAATCATATCAACTGGCTGATCAACTTGACATGTTCACACTAAAGCGTCCTTAACTTTTGATTTAGAGCAAAGAATGACACGAATCCAATGCCCATGATAAACAAGCTCAATTTTCTATATTTTAACAGAGTTTGAGACAGAAATAGAGATGACAAAGCGTCCAAGTAATCCAATCTATCCAAACATTTTGATGCGATGCTTTATGTTTCATTTATAAGCTTTTACTTAATGAGCATCGATGATCTGTTTAGAATGATCACTTTAACTGGCCACTCAACTTGATATGTCCGCTCTAAATCGTTTGTAATTTTTGATTTAGAGCTCTGAATGACACAAAGCCAATGCCCATGTTAAGATATCTCAATTTTCCATATTGTAACAAAATTTCAGACAGAAATAGATACAATAAAGCATCCAAATAATCCAATTTATCCAAAACTATGTGATGCCATGTGTTATGTTTCATTTATAAGCCTTTACTTAATGAGCACCAATAATTAGTTTAGAATGATCACATTAACTGGCCGATAACCTTGACATTTTTGCACTAAATCGTCCATAACTTTTGATTTAAAGCTCACAAGGACACGAATCCAATACACATGTTAAGCTAGCTCAATTTTCTATATTGTGACAAAATTTGATATAGACATAAATACCACAAAGCGTCCAAGTAATCTAATCCATCCCAAAAAAATGTGATGCCATGCATTATTTTTCATTTATAAACTTTTACTCAATGAGCACCATTGATCAGTTTGGAATGATCATTTTAACTAGTCGATCAACTTGACATGTCTGCACTAAATCATTCGTATAACTTTTGATTTAGAGCTCATGAATCCAATGCCCACATTAAGCTCCTAAATATTCTATAGTGTAACAAAGTTTCAGACATAAATAGATACGACAAAGCGTCCAAGTAATCCATTCTATCCAAAACTGTGTGATGCCAAGCTAATTTTCTTTAATTATGACATAACTATTTTGAGACTAAATAACATAGATCAACAAAGCGTCCAAGTAATCAGTCTATCCCAAAATATGTGATGCCATGCATTATTATTCATTTATAAGCTTTTACTCAATTAGCACCAACGATCATTTTAGAATTGTCATTTTAACTAGCCGATCAACTTGACATGTCTGCACTATATCGTCCATAACTTTTTATTTATAGATAAAAACGACACGAATCCAATGCCCACATTAAGCAAGTTCAATTTTCTATATTGTAACAAAAGTTTAGACAGAACTAGATACAACAAACCGTCAAAGTAATCCAATCTATCCCAAACTACGTGATGCCATGCATTATGCTTCATTTATAAGTCTTTACTCAATCACCACCAATGATCAGTTTATAATGATCACTTTAACAGGTCGATGATTTTGTCATGTCGACACTAAATTATCCACATATTTTGATTTATAGCTCCGAATGATACGAATTCAGTGCCCACACTAAGCTACTTCAATTTTCTATATTTGAGACATAACTATAATTCGACAGAGCATCTAAGTAATCCAATCTATCCAAAAATGTGTGAAGCCATGCATTAAACTTCATTTATAAGCCTTTACTTAATGAGTAACAATGATCAGTTTCGAATGTTCACTTTAACTGGCCGATCAACTTGACACGTCCGCACTAATTCATCCCTAACTTTTGATTTAGAGCTCAGAATGACATGAATTAAATGCCCTCGTTAATCTATCTCAATTTTCTATATATTGACATAAATTGAGACTGAATTACGTACAACAAAGAGTACAACTAATCCAATCCTTCCCATGCAGCGTGAAGCCATGCATTATTTTTTCATTTATAAGCTTATACTCAATGAGCACCAAAGATAAGTTTAGAATGATCATTTTGACTGGTCGATCAACTTGTCATCTCTACACTAAATCGTTCATCCCTTTTTATTTATAACTCAAAATGACACGAATTCGATGCCCACATTAAGCAAGTTCAATTTTCTATATTATGACATAATTTAAAACAGAAGTAGATACGACAAAGCATCAAAGTAATCCAATCTATCCCAAACTGCATGATGCCATGCTTTATGCCTCATTTATAAGCCTTTACTTAATGAGCACCAATGATCAGTTTAGAATGATCACTTTCACTTGTCCTTCAACTTGACATTTCTGCACTAAATCATCTGTAACTTTTGATTTAAAGCTCAGAATGACACGAATCCAATGCTTACGTTAAGCTAGCTCAATTTTCTATATTGTGATAAAATATGAGACAAAAATAGATACGACAAAGCGTCCAAGTAATCTTGTAAATCCCAAACTGTGTGATGCCATGCATAATTCTTCATTTATAAGCTTTTACTCAATGACCACCAACGATCAATTTAGAATGTGCATTTTAACTGGCCGATCAACTTGACATGTCTGCACTAAATCGTCCATAACTTTTGATTTATAGCTCTGAATGGCACGAATGGAATGCGCATATTAAGCTAGTTGAATTTTCTATGTTGTGACAAAATTTAAACAAAACTAGATATGAAAAAGAATCCAAGTAATCCCATCTATCCCAAACAGTGTGATGCGCCTAATTTATTAGCCTTTACTTAATGTGCACCAAAAATTAGTTTAGAATGATCATTTTAACTCGCCAATCAACTTGACATATCCGCACTGAATCGTCCATAACTTTTGATTTATAGCTCAGAATGACACAAATCCAATACCCACGTTAAGCTAGCTCAATTTTCTATATTGTAAAAAATTTGAGACAGAAATAGATATGACAAAGAATACAAGTAATCTATTCTATCAAAAACTGTGTGATGCCATGCGTTATGCTTCATTTATTTGCCTTTACTTAATGAGCACCAATGATCAGTTTAGAATGATCATTTTAACTGGCCGATCAACTTGACATGTCCAAACTAAATCGTCCATAACTTGATTTATAGCTCATAATGACACAAATCCAATACCCACGTTAAGTTAGCTCAATTTTCTATATTGCGACAAAATTTGAGAAAAAAATAGATACGACAAAGCGTCCTAATAATAGAATCCACTCCAAACTGCGTGATGCCATGCATTACTTTTTATTTATAAGCTCTTACTCTATGAACACGAATGATCAGTTTAGATTCATCACTTTAACTGGCCTATCAACTTGACATGTCCGCATTAAATCGTCTGTAACTTTTGATTTAGAGCTCAGAAACACATGAATCCAATGCCCACGTTAAGCTAAATCAATTTCCGTTAGTGTAAAAAAATTTGAGACAGAAATAGATACGACAAAGCGTCCAAGTAATCAAATCTATTGAAAACTGTGTGATGCTATGCATTATGCTTCATTTATTAGCGTTTACTCAATCAGCACCAATGATCAGTTTAGAATGATCACTTTCACTAGCCGATCAACTTGACATGTCCACACTAAATCATACGTACCTTTTGATTTAGACTCAAAATGACACAATTCCAATGCCCACGTTAAGCTAGCTCAATTTTCTATATTACGACAAAATTTAAGACAGAAACAGATACGACAAAGCATCCAAGTAATCGTATCCATCCCAAACTGCGTGTTGCCACGCATTATTTTTCATTTAAAAGTTTTTATTCAATGAGCACCAACGATCAGTGATCATTTTTACTAGCTGATAACCTTGATATGTCTACACTATATTGTCCATAACGTTTGATTTATAGCACAAAATGACAACAATCAATTGCCCACATTAATCTAGTTCAATTTTTTATATTGTGACAAAGTTTGAGACAGAACTAGGTCAATAAAGCGTTCAAGTAATCCAGTCGATCCTAAACTGCGTGATGCCATGCATTATTCTTCATTTATAAGCGTTTACTCAATGAGCACCAATGATCAGTTACAATGATCATTTTAACTAGCCGATCAACTTGACATGTCTGCACTAAATCGTCCATAAATTTTGATTTGTAGCTCAGAATGACACGAATACAATGCCCACATCAAGCTAGTTCAATTTTCTATATTGTAACCAAATTTGAGACAGAGCTAGATACAAAAAAGGGTCCAAGTAATCCATCCTATCCCAAACTGCGTGATGCCATGCATTATGCTTCATTTATAAGCCTTTACTTAATGAGCAACAATGATCACTTTAGAATGATCACTTAAACTGGCTGATCAACTTGACATGACCTCACTAAATCGTTGTAACTTTTGATTTAGAGCTTAGAATGACACGAATCTAATGCCCATGACAAGTAAGCTCAGTTTTCTATATTTTGACAAAATTTGAGGCAGAAATAGATACGACAAAGCGTCCAAATAATCTAATCTATCCCAAACTGCATGGTGCCAGACATTATTCTTCATTTATAAGTCTTTACTCAATCAGCACTCATGATCAGTTTAGAATGATCACTTTAACTGGCCTATCAACTTGACATATCCGCACTAAATCGTTTGTAACTTTTGATTTAGAGCTCAAAATGACAGGAATTAAATGCCCTCGTTAAGCTAGCTCAATTTTCTATAAAATGACAAAATTTGACATAGATTTAAATACGACAAAACGTCTAAGTAATCCATTCTATCCAAAACTGTGTGATGCATGTATTATGCTTCATTATAAGCCTTTACTCAATTAGCACCAATGCTCAATTTAGAATGATCACTTTAACTGGCCAATCAACTTGACATGTCCGCATTAAATTGTTTGTCACTTTTGATTTAGAGCTCCGAATAAGATGAATCTAGTGTCCACGTTAATCTAGCTCAATTTTCTATATTATTACAAAATTGGAGACCGAAATAGATACGAAAAAGGTTCCAAGTAATCTAGTCTATCCCAAACTGCGTGATGCAATACATTATTCTTCATTTATAAGCTTTTACTCAATGAGCATCAATGTCAGTTTAGAATGATCATTTTAACTAACCGATCAACTTGACATATCTGCACTATATCGTTTATAAATTTTCATTCATAGCTTAGAATAACACGAATCCAATGCCAACATTAAGCTAGTTCGATTTTCTATATTGTGATAAATTTTGAGATAGAAATAGAAATGACAAAGCGTCCAAGTAATCAGATCTATCCCAAACAGCGTGGTGCCATGCATTATTATTCATTTATAAGTCTTTACTCAATAAACACCAATGATCAGTTTGGAATGATCACTTTAACTGGCCGATCAACTTGACATGTACGCACTAAAACGTCCGTAACTTTTAATCTAGAGCTCCGAATAACCTGAATTAAATGCCCTCGTTAAGTTGACTCAATTTTCTATATTGTGACAAAATTTGAGACATAAATAGATACGACAATGCGTGCTAGTAATTCAATCCTTCCCAAAGTGCATGATGTGATACATTATTTTTCATTTATAAGCTTTTTACTCAATGAGCACCAATGATCAGTTTAGAATCACCATTTTAACTGGCCCATCAACTTGTCATGTTCGCACTAAATCATCCATAACTCTTGACTTAGAGCTCAGAATGGCACGAATCTAATGCCCATTTTAATCTAGTTCAATTTTCTATAATGTGACAAAATTTGAAATAAAACTAGATACAAAAAGCGTCAAAGTAATCCAATATATCTCAAACTGCGTGATGCCATGTTTTATGCCTCATTTATAAGCCTTTACTTAATGAGCACCAATGATCAATTTATCCCAAAATGTGTGATGCTATGTAGTATGCTTCATTTATAAGCGTTTACTCAATGAGCACAACTGATGAGTTTAGAATGATCATTTTCACTGGCCGATCAACTATACATGTCTGCACTACATCATCTGTAACTCTTGACTTAAAGCTCAGAATGGCACAAATCAAATATTTACGTTAAGCTAGCTCAACTTTCTATATTGTGACAAAATTTGAAACACAAATAGATACGACAAAGCGTCCATGTAATCCAGTCAATCCCAAACTGCGTGATGCCATGCATTATTCTTCATTTATAAGCTTTTACTCAATGAGCACCAATGATCTATTCAGAATGATTACTTTAACTACCCGATCAACTAGACATGTCTGTACTAAATTGTCTGTAAATATTGATTTGTAGCTTAGAATGACACCAATCCAATGCCCAAATTAAGTTAGTTCAGTTATCTATATTGTGATGAAATTTGAGACAGAACTATATACAAAAATGCGTCCAAGTAATCTGATCCATCCGGAACTACGTGATGACGTGCATTGTTTTTCATTTATAAGCTTTTACTCAATGAGCACCAATGACCAGTTTAGAATGATCATTTTAACTTGCCCGTGAACTTAACTTGTGCGCACCAATCGTCCGCACGAAATTTTCCGTACCTTTTGATTTAGAGCACAGAAACACATGAATTCAAAGCCCCCATTAAGCTAGCTCAATTTTCTATAGTGTAACAAAATCTGAGAGAGAAATAGATATGACAAAGCATCCAAGTAATCCAATATATCCAAAACTGTGTGATGCCCTGCATTATGCTTCATTTACAAGCCTTTACTCAATCAGCACCAATGATCAGTTTAGAATTACCACTTTAACTGGCCAATCAACTTGACATGTCCGCACTAAATCCTCTGTAACTTTTGATTTAGAGTTCCAAATGACACGAATCCAATGCTCACCTTAAGCTAGCTCAATTTTCAAGATTATGAAAAAATGTAAGATAGAAAAAGATACGACAAAGCGTCCAAGTAATCGTATCCATTCCAAATTGCGTGATGCTATGCATTATTTTTCATTTATAAGTTTTTATTCAATGAGCACCAATGATCAGTGATCATTTTAATTAGCTGATAACCTTGATATGTCTACAATATATTGTCCATAACTTTTGATTTATAGCATTGAATGACAACAATCAATTGCCCACATTAAGCTAGTTCAATTTTCTATATTGTGACAAAATTTGATACAGACCTAGATATGACAAAGCATCCAAGTAATCCAGTCCATCCCAAACTACGTGATGCCATGCATTATTCTTGATTTATAAGCGTTTACTCAATGAGCAACAATGATCAGTTACAATGATCATTTTAACTAACCGATCAACTTGACATGTCCGCACTAAATCGTCCATAAATTTTGATTTGTAGCTCAGAATGACGCGAACCCAATGCCCACATTAAGCTAGTTCAATTTTCTATATTGCAATCAAATTTGAGACAAAACTAGATACGAAAAAGGGTCCAAGTAATCCAACCTATCCCAAACTGCGTGATGCCATGCATTATGCTTCATTTATAAGCCTTTACTGAATGAGCACCAATGATCAATTTAGAATAATCATATCAAATGGCCGATCAACTTCACATCACCACACTAAATCGTCGTAACTTTTGATTTAGAGCTCAGAATGACACGAATCCAATGCCCATGACAAGCAAGCTCAATTTAATATATTTTGACAAAATTTGATGCATAAATAGATACGACAAGGCGTTCAAATAATCCAATCTACCCCAAACTGCGTGGTGCCAGACATTTTTCTTCATTTATAAGTCTTTACTCAATCAGCACCAATGATCAGTTTAGAATGATCACTTTAACTGGCCTATCAACTTGACATGTCCGCAGTAAATCGTTTGTAACTTTTGATTTAGAGCTCACAATGATAGGAATTAAATGCCCTCGTTAAGCCAGCTCAAGTTTCTATAATATGACAAAATTTGACACCGATATAGATACGACAAAGCATACAAGTAATCCATTCTATCCAAAATTGTGTGATGCCATGCATTATGCTTCATTATAAGGCTTTACTCAATTAGCACCAATGCTTAATTTAGAATGGTCACCTTAACTGGCCAATCAACATGACGAGTCCGCACTAAATTGTCTGTAACTTTTGATTTAGAGCTCAGATTGACACGAATCCAGTGTCCACATTAAGCTTGCTCAATTTTTTATATTATTAAATAATTTGAGACCAAAATAGATACAAAAAAGGTTCCAAGTAATCCAGTCTATCCCAAACTGCGTTATGTCATGCATTATTCTTCATTTATAAGCTTTTACTCAATGAGCATCAATGTGAGTTTAGAATGATCATTTTAACTAGCCGATCAACTTGACATGTCTGCACTATATCGTTCATAAATTTTCATTCATTGCTTAGAATAACACAAATCCAATGCCAACATTAAGGTAGTTCAATTTTCTATATTGTGACAAAATTTGAGACAGAAATAGATACGACGAAGCGTCCAAGTAATCAGATCTATTCCAAACTGTGGGGTGCATTGCATTATTATTCATTTATAAGTCTTTACTCAATAAACACCGATGATCAGTTTGGAATGATCACTTTAACTGGCCGATCAACTTGACATTTCCACACTAAAACGTCTGTAACTTTTAATCTAGAGCTCCGAAAACACGAATTAAATGCCCTCGTTAAGTTGACTCAATTTTCTATATTGTGACAAAATTTGAGACATTAATAGATACGATAAAGCATCCAAGTAATTCAATCCTTCCCAAACTGCGTTATGCGATACATTATTTTTCATTTATAAGCTTTTACTTAATGAACACCAATGATCAGTTTAGAATCATCATTTTAACTGGCCGATCAACTTGTCAAGTATGCACTAAATTGTCCATAACTTTTGATTTATAGCTCAAAATGACACGAATCTAATGCCAATTTTAAGCTAGTTCAATTTTCTAAAATATGACAAAATTTAAACAGAACTAGATACGAAAAAGTGTCAAAGTAATCCATTCTATCCCAAACTGCGTGAAGCCATGTTTTTTGCCTCATTTATAAGCCTTTACTTAATGAGCACCAAAGATCATTTCAAAATGATGATTTTAACTCACCAATCAACTTGTAATTACCGCACTAAATCGTCTGTAACTTTTGATTTATAACTCGGAAACACACGAAGCTAAGGCCCACATTAATCTAGCTCAATTTTTTATAGTGTAACAAAATTTGAGACAGAAATAGATACAACAAAGCGTCCAAGTAATCCAATCTATCCAAAACTATGAGATGCTATGCATTATGCTTCACTTATAAGCGTTTACTCAATCAGCAACAGTGATCATTTTATAATTATCACTTTCACTGGCCGATCAACTTGACATGTTCGCACTAAATCATCTGTAATTTTTGATTTAGAGCTCAGAATGACACGAATCAAATGCTTACGTTAAGCTAGTTCAATTTTCTATATGTGACAAAATTTGAGAAGAAATAGATACGACAAAGCGTTCAAGTAATCCAATCCTTCCAAAACTTCGTGATGCCATGCATTATTTTTCATTTATATAATTTTACTCAATGAGCACCAATGATCAGTTTAGAATGATCATTTTAACTGGCCGATCAACATGTCATGTCTGCACCAAATCGTCCATAACTTTTGATTTATATATTAGAATGACATGAATCCAATGACCACATTAAGCTAGTTCAAGTTTTTATATTGTGACAAAATTTAAAACAGAACTAGAAAAAAGCGTCAAAGTAATCAAATCTATCCTAACCTGCGTGATGCCATGCTTTATGCCTCATTCATAAGCCTTTACTTAATTAGCACCAATGATCTGTTTAGAATGATCATTTTAACTCGCCGATCAACTTGATATGTCCGCACTAAATCATCTATAACTTTTGATTTAAAGCTCAAAAAAACACGATTCCAATGCCCACGTTAATCTAGATCAATTTTCTATAGTGTAACAAAATTTGGGATAGAAATGGATACCGCAAATCGTCTAAGTAATCCAATCTATCCAAATCTGTGTGGTGCTATGCATTATGCTTCATTTATAAGCGTTTACTCAACCAGCACCAATGATCAGTTTAGAATGATCACTTTCACTGGCTGATCAACTTAACATGTCTTCACTAAACCATCCGTACCTTTTGATTTAGAGCTCAAAATGATATGAATCCAATGCTTACGTTAAACTAGCTCAATTTTCTATACTGTGACAAAATTTGAGACAGAAATAGATATGAAAAAGCGTTCAAGTAATCCAGTCTATCCCAAACTGCATGATGTCATGCATTATTCTTCATTTATAAGCTTTTACTCAATGAGCACCAATGATCAGTTTAGAATAATCATTTTAACTCTCCGATCAACTTGAATTGTCTGAACTAAATCGTCCATAAATTTGGATTTCTAGCTAAGAATGACACGAATCCAATGCCCACATTAAGCTAGTTCAATGTTCTATAGTGTAGCAAAATTTGAGACATAAATAGATATGACAAAGCATCCAAGAAATAGATACAACAAAGCGTCCAAGTAATTCAGTCAATCCCAAAGTGCGTGATGCCATGCATCACTCTTCATTTATATGGTTTTACTCAATGACCACCAACGATCAGTTTAGAATGTTCATTTTAACAGACTGATAAATTTGACATGTTTGCCCAATATCGTGCATAATTTTT